>JAURVB010002727.1:0-44100 GCA_033002965.1 Piper betle | reverse complement strand
ATTCATTCTTCTTATTTATAGATAAGGCATGATGAAGCAATGGTTATTTGATCAACAGGATTATGGTCATATTCCACAGAATAACTTTCAACAAACAAATTCTATTAACTTCTACATGGAAGCATGATGAAGCTTGGTAGATTAAGTTATTTCTTCAATTCTACAGTGATGATGTGCCTCCAAGACATGCACATAGAAACTGATTTTCCCTATCAGAACACAGGCATAAATTATTCTTGAATGACATGCCCTAGACTGCAATAATGAAGATAAGAAAAATCAATACCTATAAGTTTCTCTATCAGCATGTACCATTCAACTTCATATTGGTTTACCAACGAAATAGCAACTCCAGAACGACCAGCACGAGCAGTTCTTCCTACTCTATGGATGTAATACTGAAAAGAAGGCACAAAAAACATCAGGCAAAAAGAACAATAATTGCTCATGCCAGGACTAACAATGAATGAAAATATGGTGCAACCTTGGAATTGCTAGGTATGTCATAATTAATAACCATATCAACTGATGGAATATCAAGCCCTCTTGCCACCACATCAGTGCACACGAGAATGTTGCATTCCCCAGCTTTGAACTTGTTCAAGGCTCCTAATCGTTTCATCTAAAATAACAATAAAGCATTACAATCTCTCAAGATATTGTTAAGAGTAAATAGCTCAAAGGAAAGGCTTTAAGAAATTTATACAACGGAACTGGAAAGTTCTCATATTTTGGAAAAGTGTGAAATAGAAACCAACACCTGGGGCATCTGACCACTAATGGGAATGGCGTTTAGCCCAAGTTTTCTCAATAACAAACATAAATGACGAGTTTCTTCACAAGTGCGAGTGAAGACCATGGATGTACTTCCTGACATCTCACTCAGGATGTAAACAAGATAGCAGGTCTGCATATATAAAGCACTACTCTTTAAGTTCTCGTAATAAGTTTCAAAGCATACCACTAACAATGATGAAGAATTAACTACCTTGTACTTTGCAGGAACCAACTTAAACTGCTGCTTAAGCGTATCAACGGTTGAATATTTCATGGAAACCTCAACCTAGAAGGAACACTTACCATTCATCAAAACACAAAGCCTTTCTCATGCAAAAAACACACACATTATTTTTTAGATATATTTAAATAAGTTTAAGCCTCTTGTAGCATACCTTTACAGGATTCTTGAGACATGCTCTCTGAAGCTTGCTCACCTTTTGTTTTTAAAGAAATAACTAGATTAATACAAGAAGCTAGAAACAGAGAGAGAGCAAGATTGCAACTGAAGAGAACTATCAAAGTCTGATATATGAGTGCAGTCTGACACTGAGTGGCATAAATATCTAACCTTTTTGGTCATTGTGGCAGAAAATAAGTATGTTCTTCGCTCACGGGGAATGACATTTAATATCTCATCAATTTCCTTCTCAAAGTCATTGTTAAGTATCCTATCTGCTTCATCCAGGACCTGTTCAAATAGATCAATCGTGCCAGAATATTTTAGTCCATGAGAAAATATATATTCATAAGAGCAAGTCTTAGAATCTATTATATGCCAAAGCATAAGATAATAATAAAATCACAATAACCTTACTGTAAATTGCTGGAGTACACCCAGGAAAATAATAATGTATTAATGGTGCAAGATAGCAGAAACAGCAAACAAACATGAAGATTTATATGAATTTCCTTTTTAAAAAGATGGATAACATCATACAATGGTACCAATGCAAAATGCAAAAGTAAGATGTGTCTAGAGAGAGTCCAAGTTTATGACTTATATTCAAGTGAACACATTGACATAAGCTATGCAAAACTGCAGAAACGGTGATGCAATAAGTCACTTCTTTGACAAAAGATTGGAAGTTTCATGCACCATTCTAACATCTCTATATAAAACAAACTTTTATTTGGCTTGACGACACCAAAAGTAGCTACTCACCACTTTCAATCATTGCTTTCATCTTTCCAAATTAGAGAACAAACTAAAACTAAATATAAACCTTTTTCTGACATCTCCAAAGTAAACAAACCATAGAACAATAAAAACTCACTTGAAAGCAAAATAATATCATACCAAATACTTAAGCATTCGAAGACTAAAGCCTTTTGTGTTGGTTAAGTGGTCCAATAACCGTCCAGGTGTCCCAACCTACATCAAAAAATAAGATGAATAATTCAAAATCATAAGCAAAATAAACAACGTAATCTATATTCTCACATTTTCTCCTCAATTGCTGTGACCTCTAATTGTGCACATATGGTACCCTCTAATTGTACATGTAAGGTACTATTGGAATTCGATCCATAAGGGTGTCATGGGACATGGATGGGGATGATCAGAAAGGACATAAGACATCTTGAACTAAGCATAAATATGGTCTACCAGAGGATGAAGGGGAAGGAAAGAATCTGTAAACCCGATCTCAGGAGCAGGTGGATGACAAAGATGAAGAAGAAGAAGATATATAAGACTTACAAAGTTCTTTTACAGTAAAAAAAAGTTCCTCAAAATCATTATCTTATCAACTGCTTACCACAACATGCGGTCGCTTCCCAAGGGCAGCTTGCTGTGCCACTTGATCAACACCCCCCACAAGCTACAATACAAACAGAATCATTATCACATACACCAAACAAACAAATAACAATACCACGCACCAGAATTGCCTTTTTCTGTCTTAATCAAACTTATTACCATTAACCTGATGCTGGTTCAATCACACATTACACCTTATTGCTAAAATAGGATCATTAAACTACTTGAAAGCATGAAAAAACCTCTACCACATAGACATTATACGACATAAATCATGAGACAACATAATCATGAAACAAATCCAAATTAGAAAACAGCACACTTACAACAGCGCACTTCACACCAATGCTAGACCCGACAGCTTCGAATTGCTCCGCTATCTGAATCGCCAATTCCCTACAAAAAAAACAGAAATATTCATCAATACACATATAAACAAAACTCATCAATTCCCAAAGAATACAGACAAAGAAAACAAGAAAACCTTGTAGGTGAAAGAACACAAGCAAAAAAGCTTGCGGCTTTTCAAGCAGGGCTTGGAGGATCGGCAGCGCGAAAGCCGCCGTCTTCCCCGACCCCGTCTGCGCCAGCCCAATGACGTCCTTCCCTGCAAAGCCCCCACCACGGTAAAGATCCAAACTTTTCGCCCAATCAAGCTTCGAAAACAACCATTGACAACCTTGAAGAGCGTGGGGATTGCTTCGGCTTGGATTCTCGACGGTTGCCTCCACCCCAACTTCTCGCAGGCCTCGGCGAGCTCGTCGCAGACCCCGAGTTCCTTGAAGCTCATCGCTTGGTCGTACTCCGCCATGTGCTCCGGCGGGGGTGGCTGTTCTCCGGCAGGCGGAGAAGGAGGAGGTCCGGTCGCCGGCGGTGAAGTTGGCGGCGACGGCGGAGGAAGAGAAGGAGAGGTGAGGTTGTATACGATTTATAGAGAGAAACTGAAGGAAACGCATGTCCTGACCTAATATCTATGGAAATGTGTGGGACATGAGAAACTTTCCCGCGTCATGGAATGTCAAGCATAATTATTAATTTATAATTAATGGATCAATTAGAAATCATGGATTTAGATGTGGGTTGATATAAGGATTTTCTTTAATTAACATAAAAGGTCATGGGATGTAAAATTAGATTTAACCAATAAAATTTTTTTGGATAATTCATGATGAACTTCATTTTTTTTAAATAAAGGGATAGAGATGTAATTAATAAGTAATTTCTTTTCTCAATCTTTTATTTTATTTACTTATGCTTTGGTGTCTATAAAAAAACTAAAAAATAAAGCATGCACTAGCAAAAAGTTAGTACACAAGCTAGCTTTATGATTTACATCACATGTCTAACATATCACTATTATTTTATAATTAACAAACTATTTAAAGGTTATGAGTTGGGTTGTGTCTTTTAAAATACTAAACTTATATTAGTGATAGGCTCGAATTTTAGAGATTAATAATATGTCCCAATCAAGCTCATGCAATTCACCTACCCATCAAAGACCCTTACAATAGTTTTCTCATTTAAAATAAAAGTGAGTATAATTTTTTATAATTTTCTAATTATTCGTTAGGTGTTATAACCATTATTGGTCGTAAGTCTTACAATAAATTATTTTCTTAATTTTAGATATAAAACTTCATTGACAATATATAATTGAGATAAACTATGATAATTTAACATTTTAGATTTATATAGATTTTGATTTTAAAAATAGATTTTATGAATGAGAAGATAGAATGTAATAATTTTATTTTTAACTAGTTAAATCTCTTACTATTTCTTCAGAGCATGAAATTAACAAGAGTCCAGAATTTTTATAAGATCAAAATTAGCCAATGGATGTATAAAATTATTTTTCAACTCTTAGATATTATGATGACAACTATCATATTTCACTGTAATTTTGTTTAACCAATAAGTTTTACTGCTTAACCTTACAATTAATTTGCATTCTTGTTACTTTTAACTAATAACTTTTTTTTAATGATAATTTATGAACTTTTCTAATAGAGCGAAAGAGGGAAAATTTTGCAACGGCAGAGACAAATTAATTTTGTGATGATCTATTAATTTGCACTTTAGTTTGAGTCATTATAGATAATATTAGAGTAACATAGTTCTATGTTAGATAATGGCTAGACTTGGGCCATAGGCTAAGCTACTGGTCATGGACTAAATAAAGACGTGGGCTAGGACTAGCGATGGGTCAGTGTAAAAATTTTGAGTACAAAATTTTTTAAATTTGGTGGATTGTGATAATCTTTAGTTTAATGGCTAATACTTACTGAGGTAAGATCTAATTTATTATTAAAAATAGACTATACATCTTGAACATCGGTTAACTATTTTTAAAAATATGACTTAGGCCTATTATGTTGTACTTTAAGTTAGGTCGTCACATATGATCTCAGAGCAAGTTTTGTGTTGGATGGTGTGTTGGATTAGAGACGTTGGTTAAACTGCTGCCCACAGGATAAAAATGGACGTGGGATGGGGCTAGTGAGAGGTTAAATATAGAAATTTCAAGGATAAAATTTTCTAAGGTGAGTAGATTGTGAGATCCCTCAACTTAGTCTTATATAGGCTTTATCATTTAGTTGGTCTTGATAAAACTAAACCAAACTGCTTACCCAATTAACCGAATTGAACTAATTTGGTTAACCAAACAAAAACTAAATTATAATTGATAACCAAACTGAACTAATTCGGTTTAGTTTCAACCAAACTAAACAAAATAATGAATAATTTTTTTATCATTAATAGTATTCATTCTTTAGTATTCACTTTAATTATTCTCAAGTTTTATTTATGAAATAAAAAAATATTAGCACCCATTTAGGGATAATTACAAACTTATTATGAAAAGTTATATGAATAATGTTCTGATTTGGGATAATGTATAATAGGAAAATAATATATAATTTATTAAACTTTCACCTTAATAAATAAATTATTTTCAATAAATTGAACCAAAATAACAATTTTATAAACCTTTGATATATATTATGATGACTAAAAATACATAAAGACACATGTATACCATTGAAGAAAGAAAGTGATGTGAATAATTTTTTATTTATTTATTGGTTTATTTAGTTTGATTTCGACCGAAAATCAACCGAACAGACCAAACTAAGTTTGGTTGATTTTATGTTTCAACTAAAATATAACCAAACCAAATTAGCACCCAACCAAACTACATTCGGTTGGTACTTACCCATAATCCCAAATCTATTATATACTAGGGTAAAATTCTATTTAATAGTATGAATGAACTATAGATGTAACACCCCAAATCCGGTTCACACTCGTGAACCGAACCGGCATGTTACTAGCCTCGGTTAGGTCGGCTAACTCGAACCTAACTCATACGGATCCAATCTCGGCGTCTTAAGATGTAGATATGACTTGTCATGCATGGATAAATGCTTAAAACCCTAACATGATACTACATGGATGACATGCAACCTAAATTTCACATCATTATAATTACGATAAAAATTCTGAAATAAAACAGACAGGGTCTCCCGTAAAAGTACAATTATGGGCCCACCCTGTCAAAATAATATATATATATATATATATATATATATATATATATATATAAATGTATACACATGCATCCATAATTTCATTCACACAAAATCTAACATCTTATGAATTCATTCTGAAGCTGGGGTTTCAACCCACCACGCTTCCGCTGCGCATCTCTGATCATGTTCACATTCTATCATGTCTCATGCATTTGAACATGTCATTCATAATATAATAACATAATAACACAAAATTAAACATTAAGAAATCTAACATGTGTGTGTGTACAAGACCTCATTGCTCCTCCGTCCAAGCTGGCTCCTCCAACTCATGATTATTACCTACATATAGTATAAAAACACGTCAGTAACAAGTGTTACTGGTCCGGAAAATAAAATAACTATAACAAGCTGGCTATGAGAGCAAACTCTCATATGAAAGAAAACCAACATATACTCCACGTGAACACTCTGAAGGGCACTACTGAGGACCCACTGGGCTGCAGACCCGGTAGCATCCCGAACTTACTACTGCTGGTACTGTGCCGCTCTCGGCACTTCTTTTTCAGTACTTCTCGTGAAACTTTATCCTAAGCCCTCTCCTTACCTCCATATTTCTCCTGGCCTTGAGCACGAAAGCCGAGTACTCTCAGGCAGTCGCCTTTAGTACCCTTTGAACCACAAGTCCGGACATGCGCTGTACTAAACAGTACCCGTAAACCTCCACGTTCTCCGGGTGTGAGGAACTCAAACGCGGAGTTGTCAGGATCCCTTGGGAATGGAATAGTCCGCTGGCACTAATCCACAGCCTGCTTTGACTGTCACGGCATCCTCTGCATGGTACGTGCAGTCGATTTCTCCATCTCTCGTCTCACTAAAAATGCGAAAGCTACATATATATAGGGCTGGGTAAGGGTTTATATAATAGGCCCGAAGGCAACTTGTGGTGGATCTTGTTTTCGAAATCATCCTCGAGGGATCTCATCCTCGAGGGGTTATTAATCCGGAAAACTATTCGATTAAATGGCCCAAGTTAAGTGGGATCCGATAAAGCGCCACTTAACTCGTCCTGTAGGCATTAAAACAAACATACAATAGAAAAGAGTAAAACAGACGAGTCCTAAACGGACCTGGTAGAAGCTCCAAGCGTGTCATCGCGCCTAGGCGGCAAGCTCCTACTCCGTACCTACACATCAAAACTAAATACTAACGCCCGCTAACTAAATGATGCATCAAATCCGACATGACCATCACACCACAATACAAACATCAACCATAACAATCAACAATTATAAATTTAAAAATAATTCCAACTTAACCTATTAGCACCTATTTTATTATATTTCCTAAGTTACATTGTACTCGATTATCATACTCAAATTTACTTTACTTCATTAGCTCATTTAACCTTCATTCCCTGTTAATCACATCATGCACATGTTTACTTCATTCATAATCTTAACATTCATCATAATAATTAATCATGTAAAACCCACGATTCGAGTTAGGGTTTTATATTCAGAACCGGTCGGGTCGACCGTTATTTTTCGAGTTGAGTCAGTTTCAGGACACGTGTACCGAGCCGACGCCGGTCTCGTGTATGAGCTATGAGGGTCATGCGTACCCAAATATATGATGATAACGTCATGAATACAGCAGAACAGAATGAGTTATCAGATATATGAGAGTATGCCAGTCATTTTTTTTACTTTTATATATAGTGGATCGTAGAATTAATATTAGGCCGTTTACCGCGTTAGGACGCGTTCGGGCAGTTTGGGTGGGTTGATAGTTCTAGAGCATGTCATTATAATTTTTTTGGTGTTGTTTGATTTTACGGGATTTTTCCCGATTTTTATGAAATTTTTTTAGGATTTAATACGAGTTAGTTATGATACTTGACTCGAGCCGGAGACGAGTCAAGTATTATTTACGAGTTTGCCACCACACACACCCCAGACGTTTCTCCCCCACGCCCAAACCCTCGTGCCGCGCCGCCCCCGTTCGCGCGCCACCGCCGCCGCTGTCGGCGCCGCCCGGCCGTCGACCGACGCCGCCCAGCTCGGCGACGCCGTCGCCATGCTGCCCCGACCAAGCCCGGCCGCCATCGGGCCGCCGCGACGCGAGGAAGCCACGCCGCGACGCCGCACCGGCGTTGCGCTCCCGTCGCCGATTCCGCCGCCGGCGACCAACGCCGCCGTGATCGATCGGTCGCCACAGCACCTTCGACCCCTAGCAGCCTTCCCCGACCGGAGCGGAGGCCATCGCCGCCGTGGCCGGCCGGATCTAGCGACCCATCGCCGCCGGCCCTGTTTTAGCCAATTTCCGGCGAGCCACTGCCTCGGCCGACCACGTCGACCTCATAGATGAGTCGGGCTCGTCGAGCCGGTTCCGAGGGTACCCAACACGACCCCTTTCCGGCTAGTAGACGCCACCGGCAATAGTCGCCGGAAAACCACCGGAAGTCGCCGGAAAACCGCCCGCAACTGCCGGGAAACCGCCGGAAATCGGAATTTCTGGAATTCGCCGGAATTCACCGGATCTTCCGCGGGGCTCACCCGGTGGAGCCCGATCGAGCTTCGGACGCCGAGGAGCGCCGAACTCGAGCTTCGAGGCGCGCGACGGAACCCTAACCGTCGCCGATTGCCGACGACGTGAGGTATAATTACCTCCGACTTGATTATTTAAAGTTGATAATGATTGTTAGCACAGCATGCTAGGATTTATGATGTGATTGATAGTGAATGGAGGTTAAGTGATTTAATGAAGTAAGTAGATTGAGCAGGATAATCGAGTAATGTAACTTAGGAAAAATACAATAAAATTGGTAGGAATAGGATGAGTAGAATTATTTTCATATTTATGATTAGTGATGTGATTAATGTTTAATGATGGATGAAACGATGAGTCGCATGATGTGATTAATGACTAATTAGGGATAAAATGATAAGTTACATGCATGATTTGGATGGGTGAATGTAGGTGATCTAATGAGATAGATCGAGTTGGATCATGATAATGGATCACGACAGAAGTTAGAAAAACACAATAAAATTGGTATGACTAGGATGAGTTAGAATTATTTAAATTCATGATTATTTAACTGTTGCTGGATTGTTGATGATTGAATTGTGATTGATGTGTGTTGAGTTTGATGCATCATTTAGTTAGCGGGCGTTAGTATTTAGTTTTGATGTGTAGGTACGGAGTAGGAGCTCGCCGCCTAGGCGCGATGACACGCTTGGAGCTTCTACCAGGTCCGTTTAGGACTCGTCTTGTTTTACGCTCTTCCATTGTATGTTTATTTTATTATTGCAGGGCGGGTTAAGTGGCGTTTTATCGGATCCCACTTAACTCGGGCCATTTAATCGAATATTTCCGGATTAATAACCCCTCGAGGATGAGATCCCTCGAGGATGATTTCGAAAACAAGATCCACCACAAGTTGCCTTCGGGCCTATTATATGAATCCCTTCCCAGGCCTATATATATATGTTTTATCGAGTTTTCAGTGAGACGAGAGATGGAGAAACCGACTGCACGTACCATGCAGAGGATGCCGTGACAGTCAAAGCGGGCTCTGGATTAGTGCCAGCGGACTGTTCCATTCCCGAGGGATCCTGACAACTCCGCGTTTGAGTTCCTCACACCCGGAGAACGTGGAGGTTTACGGGTACTGTTTAGTACAGCGCATGTCCGGACTTGTGGTTCAAAGGGTACTAAAGGCGACTGCCTGAGAGTACTCGGCCTTCGTGCTCAAGGCCAGGAGAAATATGGAGGTAAGGAGAGGGCTTAGGATAAAGTTTCACGAGAAGTACTGAAAAAGAAGTGCTGAGAGTAGCACAGTACCAGCAGCAGTAAGTTCGGGATGCTACCGGGTCTGCAGCCCAGTGGCTCCTCAGTAGTGCCCTTCAGAGTGTTCTTGAGGAAGTATATGTTTGCTTTCAGATGAGAGTTTGCTCTCATAGCCAGTTTGTTATAGTTATTTTATTTTCCGGACCAGTAACGCTTGTTACTGACGTTTTTCTTATATATATGTAGGTGATAAGCACGAGATGGATGCGCCAGCTTGGACGGAGGAGCAATGAGGTCTTGTGCACACACACATGTTAGATTTCTGAATGTTTAATATTGCATTATTATGTTATTATATTGTGAATGACATGATTAAATGTTTGATGCATGACAATGACATGAAATGAAATGATCAGAGTAGCGCAGCAAAAGTGGGGTTAGGACCCAAAGTTCAGAGAATGATGAATATAATAGATTAGAAGTATGTGTGAATGCTATCGTTGCTATACGTATATATGTTTGAATATACGTTTTTAACAGGGTGGCCCCTAATTACATTTTTAGGGGAAATTCTGTCCCTTTTATTTTATAATTTTTACTAATTTTGATTGTAATTGTGTTGGTGTGAAGTTTAGGTTGCATGTCATCCATGTAGTATCATGTTAGGGTTTTATGAATTTATCCATGCATGACAAGTCGTATCTACATCTTAAGACGCCGAGATTGGATCCGTATGAGTTAGGTTCGGGTTAGCCAACCTAACCGGGGCCCCGTAACATGCCGGTTCGGTTCACGAGCATGAACCGGATTTGGGGTGTTACAAATCAACCCTAGCATGCTATGCTAACAATTATCATCAATTTTAAATAAATCAATCAGAGGTAATTATACCTCACATTGTCGACAATCGGCGACAGTTAGGGTTCCGTCGCGTGTCTCGGAACTCAAATTCGGCGCTCATCGGTGTCCGAAGCTCGATCGGGCTCGACTGGGTGAGCCCCGTGGAAGATTCGATGAATTCCAGTGAATTCCAGAAATTCTGATTTTCTGGCGGTTTTCCGGCAGCTGCTGGCAGTTTTTCGGCGGCTTTCGATGGTTTTCTGGCGACAATCGCCGGCAGCGTCTACTGGCCGGAAAGTGGTCGTGTTGGGTACCCTCAGAACCGGCTCGGCGAGCCCGACTCATCTACGAGGTCGACGCGGCCAACGGAGGTGGTGGCTCGCCGGAGAATGCATAAGATGGAGTTGCGGCGATAGGTCGCTATGTCTGGCCGACTAAGCCGGCGATGGCCTCCGCTCCAGTCGGGAATGGCAGCTGAGGGGTCGAGGACGTCGAGCCGACCACCTGATCGTGGTGGCGACGCGATCGGCGACGCAAGCGCTGCGTCACCGCGGTGATTCCTCGCGTCGTAGCGGCAAGCTCGTGGCCGGGCCTGGTCGGGGCGGCAGGGCGATGCAGCGGCCGGGCTGGGCGGCGTCGATCGACGGCCAAGCGGCGTCGGCCGTGGCGGCGGTGGCGTGCGAACAGGGGCGGCGCGGCGGTTAGGGTTTGGGCGTGGGGGAGAAAAGGTCGGGGTGGAGAAGAAATGGTTGGGTGGCAAACTTGTAATTAAGACTTGACTCGTCTCCGTCTCAAGTCAAGTATAATAACTAAGTCGTATTAAATCCTAAAAAATTCATAAAAATTGGGAAAAATCCCGTAAAATCAAACAACACAAAAAAAAAGTCATAATGATATGCTTTAGAACTATCAACCCACCCAAAATGCCCGTAACGCGTCCTAACGCGGTAAACGGCCTAAAACTAATTTTACGATCCACTATATATATAATAATAATAATAATAATAAAATAAGTTGCATGCCTTCATATACTCTGATAACTCATTCTTTTATGCTGTGTTCATGACGTCATCACCGTATATTTGGGTACGTATGACCCTCATAGCTCATACAGCGCGACTGGCGTCGGCTCAGTGCACGTGTTCTGAAACTGACTCGACTCAAAAATAATGGTCGAACCGACCGGTTCTGAATATAAAACCCTAACTCGAATCGTGGGTTTTACAATAGATATTGAATTTGATTAATTACTTTAAAAAAATTAACTTAGGCCTGTTAGTTTGTACTTTAGGTTGGGTTGTTATATAATTAAATTGCATTAAACTCATTAAAATGAATTATATACATTAGCAAGTTATTTTTTTCTTAAATCTTTATTTTCTTACACATTTGTGCTTTGGGGATTTTTTTAAAATTTATGGAAGATATTGTTGACAAGTATATGATATATAGAATTGGGCCCAAGCTTATAAATTAGATCCTAGATTTTCATCATTCTAACATTTCTTCTCATGAAGACGAGAAGATGTCCACACAGACATACTTCTTCTTGGAGGCCTTAGAGGTCTTCGTTCTAATTCTGTTAACTTCAAATCCTAATATCTTATTATTAATAAGAGTTCATCCACTTGCCTTAAAATGAAATGACAAGAAGATGATGTCCGATTTTTATGCTTCAAAGATTTTTATAAAAATAAAATGGGACGTTGTTTCAAATTAAGAGAAAGTCCTAATTTTTATTTTTTAGAATTTTAATAAATAAATGGAAATGAAAATATAATCTTTAGTGAACTAACAGTTTGTCGATTTTCCTGATAGTCCCGGCACAAATTATGTTGTATCAGTTTTTAGTCATGTGTTTGACAATTATAAATCATATACACAACTAGTTATCTACTCTTATTAATAAAAATGGAACTTAATACTAGATTGAGATTAAAACACGAGTAGAAAATTACTCGTAAGCAACCGGAGGTTTGAGACCATAAAATCCAGTCACAAAATAGCGACTTCATTGAAGCGAGTAATTTTTTAGACCGCCTTGCGACCGCAACGCCAATCACAAAATGCCGGTCACATATTTATAGTTTAGTAACCGTTTAGTGTTGAAGTTGGCAAATGTAACTTTGTAATCGTGCTTCGCGGTCACTAATTACGATTGCAAGAATTTTGTGACTGCAAGAACTTTCAGTCGCTAAGTTTCAATCCGAAACTTAATAATTTGAAAATGAATTTGCGACCGTGTATTCAATCTCAAATTAGTTGAAAATTTTATAACTTAAATTGCAACCGCATTAGCAGTAGCAAAATGTCGAATACAATTAAAAAAATGGTGATTGAAGCCCCTCGAACCCTTAGCTCGCCACCTCTGCTACTCGCCAATAGTCGTCGTCATCACCACCTCCGCTCACAGATGCTTTTGGTACAATATTCTAGTTTTTAAAAAATTTTAATAAGTATGTTAATTAGGATTGAAGTTATTGATTGTTGTTGTTTGTTAATTGTTATTGAATAATGTTGAATGTTTATTATTTATTGTTAAGACGAATTTTCAAAATTAGGGTTTATTTTGTAACTATGATTGTTATTTTGTATATATTTTGAAATTAGAGTATTTGGAATTTTTTAAAATCTAATTAATTCGATTATGTTTGAAATTTTATTTTAATATTGTTCATATATAAGATTTAAAATAATGATAATGATAAAATTATTAGCATAATTTTATTTAATTTTTTAAACTCATAATTAAAATTAGTAATTAAAATTAATGATTATTTTGTAATGATTACAAATAGATGTGTAAATTAATTATTGAATTAACACGATGACACCCTACATAAACTTATGATTTGAATTTTCATAACTCTTAAGTTAAACTTTAATTCCATAAGCTTAAGTATTCAAATTAGTGATTTTCTATAGTCGATTAGTTTGAACTATAGTTGAGCACTATGATTCTATAAGATCAAGTATAGTACTTAGTGTTTTTCTTCACTCGATTTGTTTCAAGTTGAGTTAAGTATTACAATTTCTTAATTAACTAACAATGTAAATTTTTTGTAATATTTTTGTAATCCACATATGCTAAAAAATAAATTCCTATATTTCTTTTAAAAAACTTTGTAACTATAGATATGATTCGTGGTCGTTGGCCAAATTGGCATGGGAGTGGGTCACGTGGATATAGATTCAGTGGAAGTGGTTCCACGGACGAGCCAATTGCAATGCCACCGAATGAGCATGCCCCTCCATGGCCATTGGTTGATGATGTGGAGGAGTCTTGTGCATATGCCACCGATGAGGCAGGTAATTCTCGGCAGCCTCAAGGACCGAACAGACATTAGGCGTTGATGACTACTTTATCTTCTAGAGCCTTATTTCATCCAGTTATAGGGAGGTAATGTTTTCATATTCTTACTTTAATATTCTGGATTTAATTTTAATGTAGATATGGGATGAGCATGCTGTAAAACCTGCAACCCGAGTCAGGGTTTTATAATCGCCAACTGATCGATTCGACCATTTGTCCAGGTCGGTTCAATTTTTTGAGCACGTGTGTGGGGACGAGGTTGACCATGTGTACGTGCTATGTGAATTATTGTATACCCAAGTATATAATGATAGTGTCAACTCACAACCACAGATTGAGTTATCAATATATACGAGAGTATGCTCTATTTATTTTATTTTATTTTGCCCAGTGGATCGTAAAATTAGATATAGGCCGTTGACCCAAGTATATAATAATAGTGTCAACTCACAACTACAAATTGAGTTATCAATATATACGAGAGTATACTCTATTTATTTTATTTTATTTTGCCCAATGGATCGTAGAATTAGATGTAGGCCGCTGATTGTATTAGAACGCTTTGGTTAGGATTTTCGGTTGGTTGGTAATTTTAGAGCATGTCATTTGGCGGATGTTGCACTCGTTTTATTTTATATTTTTATTTTTGACTCGCGTCCATGACGTGTTTGATATGCCTTGGCAACCCTTAGATAGTTTTTTAGGAGCTTTTAGAACACACCTTAGACCTAATTGATCTTATCTTGGTCGAGAGTAAAAAAAATACCTAAACTAACTTGATCACACCCTCCGCCCTCAAACCCATCGACCGACCTTCTTCCCCCTTGACCGATCTCGCCACCGCCCGACCTGCCTTCCCCCTTCTCCTTCCTTCTTCCCTACCTACCCCACCTTCCCTTTCCACTTCCCTTGTTCACCTCCGCCCATACCCCGCCCTTGTGTCGCCACCGGCTGCACGTCGCCGTAGCGTGCCAGCTCCCTCCTAGCCGAGCTCTTCTTCCCCTTCCCTTCCCCTCTCTTCTCCTTCCTTTTTCCCTGCTCACCACCGCCCTGCTCACCCTCCCGGCTATCACTTGGTAGCTGCTGGGAATAGCTCCGTGGGCAGCCCCATCACTGGCCAGTTGCTGGTCAGTGGCCGTCCAACCCACTCCTCCCCTCCCCTCTTCTAGCCCTCCCTACCCCTTCATATAAAATTATTATAATTTATCTCATTATTTAATAAAAATTTATATAAAAAATAAAAATTTATTCCGTATAAGTGGTGCATGATGCGACATCGTGCCTATTAATATATTAATATATAATATAAAATCCAAGGTTTAGCTTAACTAAATAAAATTAATTAACTCCTACAATCCCCACTACCCATACCAAGATTCATAACTATACTTACAACTAAACAGCAATTAAATTACAATAAAATAAATGAGGTGACAACTACTTACATATGTAATGTGGATCCTAAAAACTATATATATATATATATATATATATATAATCTTTCAATATTTTGCTAATAATTATAGATCTTAATCATATTCACACAATAGTTTACTTTTTTATTATAAAAAAGATATCTATTTTAACCATACCGGGATAAAAAAGAAAAAGAGAGGATTACTAAAGCTATCTCGTGTATGATCACTTCCAGGATTATGTGAGGCCCGTAGATCTACACAATATCCACCATATGCTAAATCTTAACAATGGTCTCCCACCACAGACTTCAAACAAAGCCTAGAAATCCATCAATTTCACCATCAGAAATAGTACATGTCCAATGGCCTAAATAACCTAACAATTAGCTACCACCAAGTTATCACCTCCTCTCCACGTATATATACGTGCACTGCACTTCATCAAATCCAATTTGTAGAAGCTCGAGTCGTGTCTGGCAACAATGGCTGGTGCAATGATGAAGACTATGGTGATCGTCTTCTTCTTGGTAGCTTTCCTAGAGGTCATGTCTGCCCATGGTACACCTCCTCCCGACTGTGACAAGAAGGAGAAGGACGCCCCCTGCAAGAAGTGCAGCAAATGCGACCAAACCCCGGGCAAGGGTGACTGCGACAGACCTGGTAGGAAGCCGGAACACGGCGACGATGACGACCTTGACGACAACGACGATGATGATAATAACGGTGGTTGTCGTAAATGTGGTGGCCATGGCCGGGGCCGCCGTGAAGGCAGCGGTGGAATTGGTTTTGATATCGGTTTCAACAAAGAGATTGGCTTCGACAAGGACTTTGGCTTCAACAAAGGTGGCGGCATCGGTTTCCACAAGGGCGGCAGTGCTGGCTTTCACAAGGGAGGTGAAGCTGGTTTCCACAAGGGCGGCAGTGCTGGCTTTCACAAGGAGGTGAAGCTGGTTTCCACAAGGGCGGCGAAGCCAGTGCTGGGGCTGGTGCCGGGGCTGGCGCCGGTGCTGGAGGCCACTTCGGAGGCGGTACAGGTGCCGTCGCCGGAGGCAGTGAAGGCAGCGGTGGAATTGGTTTCGATATCGGTTTCAACAAAGAGATTGGCTTCGACAAGGACTTTGGCTTCTCCAAAGGTGGCGGCATTGGTTTCCACAAGGGCGGCAGCGCTGGCTTTCACAAGGGAGGTGAAGCTGGTTTCCACAAGAGTGGCGAAGCCGGCGCCAGCGCCGGTGCTGGGTCTAGCTCTAGTGCCGGTGGCCACTTCGGAGGCAGTGCTGGTGCTGGAGGCGAAGGAGATTTGTGATGCCTATATAAATTAATATGAAAGTCTTATTTATTAAGTTAGCTTTTAAATTAAGAGTTATTCGTGACACTTATTTTAAGTCTTTTGGGGGTTAAAGGGTCTAACAATGGTCTTACGGCTATGTTAGTTTTAGTATTGCATTAGTTTGCTTCATGGTAATTTAGCTAAGCCCAATCGTGATATTATAGCCAAGTAGATTTTAATGTTGCTTGACAGAGAGGTCAATGATACTTATTGCAAGTCTTTTTTAGAGGCCTAAAAACCTAACGGTGGTATCAAAGCCAGGTAGGTTTTAGTGTTTTCCTAATTTGCATTATGGTAATTCAATTAGGCTTAATAGTGGTATCATACCCAGATGGGTTTTAGTCGCGGTCTGCCTTGACCTAAGTCAACTAGGCCACTAGGTATAGCATAACCATGTGTGTTCTAGTGTTTCTGGGTAGAGAGGCCCATTAGCTCTTGGTATTTGTCTTATGGTTGTGTGAGAGGAAGATCACGCAGAGAATGAGCACATTAGCTCTTTGTGTATTTGATTCCTGGATGAATAAATGTTTCCGTTGTATGTTTTCTTATTAGATATATAGTGATGGCTGGCAATAATTTGTGAGCAATTTGGTTGGTTTCAATGGTAGTGTATGTGTGCATGTGACGTGTAAATTAAATAATGTCCTAATAATAAGGGTAATTATAAAATTTCAATACAAGTATATAATAATGATATTAAAAAATAACAAAATTTTATCAACCTTCAACTTGTGCACCTTATAATTTTTAGAGCCTTATATACATGAGTTTCCCGTCATATAGCTTATACAAGCTGCACCATTGATTTGGATTAATTTAGTGGGTCTCACCGCTCAAAATCTATATAAATAAATAAAAAATAAAAAATATGGGTAATTATAAATTTTAAGCTCAATTAGATTAATGTAGTGGGTCCTACTATTCAAAATCTATATAGATAAATAAAAAATAAATAATATGTGTAATTATAAATGTTCAACTCAATTAGAAATAAGTAATCGTAATAAAAATTAACTTTTAAATAATTATCAACTAATGCATTTTTAAAAAAACTAAAAGTAGGTCACATTGATGTCAAAAAATGACAAAATTTGATCGGTCCCCCCTTTATGTACTCTAGTTTTCATACACATAAATTTTATTTTGTAGGATCCACTAAAAAATGTTCAAATTATAAGATGTGTAGCTCATACAAACCATACGAGGTATAGCTTGCCTTAATTCCCCTCTACTTTTAATATATATAAATATTATTTTGTGAGACCCACTAAAAAAAGTTTAATTTAAATGTAGCTCATATAAAATTTTCTCTTAATTCAAACACATTTTTGACTCCTAAAACTACAATATAGTTTTCCGAGTCTAATTTCATAAAAGTGAGTACCCCGTATTGACTAAAAGATTGCCATATCAGTCAAGAAAATAAAATTTTGGAAATGCCATTATATTTATATTTATATTATATTTAAAAAGAATATAAATCATATATGTATCAATTAATTAAACTCTTAAGATAATAAAATATACACCTTTCATATTATCTATTATATTTTGTAGTGAAAAATCTATACAAATAATAACTCTGATTCATATACTAATTGACTTCATTAATCCATGACTTGCTGAGTTGAGTTCGAGGCCTGAATTTTAAACTATGATGTTTCGTTGATTAAAAGAAACTATGTCCATGTGTTAATATATATTTTGTTAATGTGGAACTTAATCATGTCTATATATGCTTTTGGCTTTAAAAGAATAATTGTTTAACTTTGTCGTGATACAAGGAAGGAAAACTCGTGTTATCTCATGTATATGTGTAACTTTCAATGTGTTAGGCCTTACATCAATACTATCACACACCATCTACTTCTAACAATTTACAAGTTAATTTTGTCACTCAATGCTCTCTCACCATAGACTTCAACAAACCTTGAAATCAATCGATACTTTTACGTCCACATATAGTACATGTCCAATTAATGGTGTAAATAAGCCAACAATTAGTTGCCACTAATTAAGCATCCCACGTCCAATAGCTAGCAAGCCGCTTCTCTCCTCTTATATCTACGTGCAACATTTTACATGCAGTCCATTAATCCAATTTGTTTGTAGAAGCTCAAGTACTGTTTGAGAATGGTTGGTGCAAAGATGAAGGCTCTTAAGATGATCTTCTTGTTGGCGGCCCTCCTTGAGGCCGTGACTGCTAATGGTGCCATTGATAATGATGCAATGGACAAAGGAAAGGTGCCCGCATGTACTGGCCAAAACAAAGCCAATTGCAGGCTAGGACGGATCACCACGATGGTTCTCATCATCGGCCTGCAAGGCCTTGCACCAAAATGAATGACTGTGATAGATCTGGTGGTAAGAAGAAGGTAGAACATGAAGCAGAAGATGGCCACAAACCCGATCATGGTCGCGACGGCAATGATAATATTCATCGTCGTCCTAGTGCTGGAAGCTGTGGCGGCCGTGGCTGTGGCCTCAAGGTTTTGCCCTAATGTGGGTATTAGTGGGTTGTCCCTCCTCCGTAACTACATGAACTTATAACCCTGTTTTGGATAAAACTCAAGATTTTTCAGATTTGGTTAGTTAAAAGGAATAAAAGTAAGTACAATGTCTTTCTTCTTTGGTTTTTTAGTTTTTGGGTTTTGGAAAAAAACCTGCTTCTGCAAAGGGAGAAAGAAAATTGTGTGGATTGAAGAGAGATGAATCTTTTGTTGAGATTGGCTTACAATCGTCAATGTTAATTTTGCCATAATCTATAATATTCTTCTTTTATTATTTTCTATG
The DNA here is from genome assembly GCA_033002965.1 of Piper betle. Classification (NCBI taxonomy): domain Eukaryota; kingdom Viridiplantae; phylum Streptophyta; class Magnoliopsida; order Piperales; family Piperaceae; genus Piper; species Piper betle. The sequence continues at coordinate 24,539 of JAURVB010002727.1, read as the reverse complement.
ATTGTATACCAATTTTATAGAAAGTACAGTAAATAGGTATTGGGGAGTTTGTTCTCCTATGGATCTTTTCTGTATCAAAGTTGTGATATAGTGAATTTAATCTGACCGTTTGCCCATGATTTTTTCCCAAATTTGGGGTTTTCCACATAAAATTGTCTTGTCTGATCTCTCTATTTTGTTTGGTAATGTTCATCCTTACTTGTTGAAATGAGGATTTTGTTTGGTTAATCCCAACAAGTAGTATCAGAGTCAGGTTGGCTTAGTGTTGCCTCAGGCCAACTCGAATTGGAGTCTCCTGGAACTTCACTATGTGGTGAGGAGGAGATGATTCGGTAGGCTAGCCCGAATTGGAGTCTTTTAGAACTTCACTATAACATGTGGGCCTTGTATGTGGTGAGAGGGAGATGATTCGGGTGACATGATGTGTGAGGAGAGAATTGTTGGGTTTATCCCACATCATGTATAGAGGTGACTGGTGACTTGTATATAGGCTAATGTGAAAGCCTTATTTCTTAAGCTAGCTTTTGGATCAAGAGAGGCTCATAACACTTATTACAAGTCCTGTTTGAAAGCCCATTGGACCCAACAAGTGGTATCAGAGCTAGCTTGTCTTAGTGTTGACTCGGGCCAGCCCGAATTCACTATAACATGTGGGCCTTGCATGTGGTGAGGGAGAGATGATTCGGGTGACATGATGTGTGAGGGGGAGAATTTTTAGGAGGCCCATAACACTTATTGCAAGTCTCGTTTGGAAGCCTATTGGACCCAACAAGTGGTATCAGAGCCAAAAGGTTTGCAAGTTTTGGTTGTTGATATTTAATGCCCACCAGGTGTTCGACAAAAAATGTTAAGATGATATCTTATAGAAAAATGATTGATCATTTATATTCTAAGGATTTATATGAAACTATCACTGGTCAGAAACCGGCAGAAGTAGTGACAAAAGACTGGAATAAGTTGGATAGGAATGCTATGGCCTGTTTGAAACAATAGGAGTTGTGTATCATCATATTTCTTAATTGACATCCTCAGAAGCAATATGGGATAAACTCCAAGAATTTTATGAAAGGAATACTGCTAGCAATAAGACCCTTTTGGTAAGGACATTGGTGAATTTGAGGTATAAGGATGGAAAGTGAGCATCTCAATGAAATGAAGGGTATTATTATTCAACTTGCCAGGATGAGGATGACTCTAGATGAGGAATGACAAGCTAGGATGACTCTAGATGAGGAATGACAAGCTATCCTGCTCCTCAACACTTTGCCAGAGAGTTGAGATATCTTTGACCAATGCTGATTTGGATGGAAAACTCACAATGGACCTGGTAACAAGTAGTTTACTGAATGAGGAGGTGAGAAGAAAATATCTACCAACTTCAGGGTCTCATGCATTAGTGTCAGAAGAGGCAAGAGGTAGATCGAAAAATAGAGACACAGATAGAAGGGACAAGAGTCGAAGGTCTAAATTCAGGAAGTACTTGAAATGTCATTATTGTGATAATATAGGTCATATGAAGAAGGATTGTTGGAAGCTCAAGAAAGACTTGAAAAATAAGGACAACAAGGATCAAGGAGAAACGAACACTAATGTTGTGCATGATGACATAGCGATTCTTTCTGATTGTGAGAATGATTGTTTGACAGCTAATTGTGATTCTAGTTGGGTAGTTGACTCAGGAGCATCATTTTATGTAACTCCACGTAGAAATTTCTTTGCTACCTATGAATCTTCAGATTTGGGTATAATGAAAATGGGAAATAGTTATACTTCCAAAATTGTGGGACTTTGAGATGTGCATATAATAACAAACACGGGTTACAGATTGGTGCTTAAAAATGTTAGACACATTCTAGATTTGAGGATGAGTTTATTGTCAACCGGAGTGTTTGATTATGAAGGGATTTGGTTCACAATTTGCACAAGGTGTGTGGAAACTTGTGAAAGGTTCTCTTGTTATTGCTAAAGGGAAGAAGTGTTGCAGTTTGTACAGAACTGAGATGAGTCTAGTTTGAGGGGAGGTTAATATCTCCTCATTTTGATTCCACTGCTGATTTGTGGCACCATCAATTGAGACATATGAGTGAGAAGGGACTAAAGACTTTGAAGAAGTTAAATCTCCTTCCCAAGGTCAAGGACATCACAATTAGTCCTTGTGACCATTGTTTGGTCGAGGAAACAACGTATGAGATCCTTTGCAAGCACAAGTACAAAGAAGTCAGAAGTTCTTAAGTTGGTACACTCTGCTGTGTGTGGGCCTATGGAGGTAAAATCTCTTGACGGTTCTATTTATTTTGTCACTTTTATTGATGATTCTTTTAGGAAGGTGTGGGCTTATGGCATGAAAATAAAAGTGATATTTTTGAGTATCTTTAAGAATTTTCATGTATTGGTTAAAAGAAACTAGTAAGCTCTTGAAATGTCTTAGAAGTGATAATAGTGGTGAATATTATTCTGTTTAGTTTAATGAATATTGTAGCAAGCATGGGAATAGGCATGAGACGGTACCTTATACTCCTCAACATAATGGAGTGGCTGAAAGAATGAACAGGACCATCTCTGAGAGGGTAAGGAGTATGTTGTCTTCAGCTAGTTGCCTAAATGCTTCTGGGGTGAAGCCATGAGCACAACTTGTATTTTAATCAACAGATCTCCCACACATGCTATGGACAGTGACATACCAGAAAGGTTTTGAAGTGACAAAAAGGTAAGTTATTCTCATTTGAGAGTCTTTGGTTGTAAAGCCTTTACACATGTACCCAAAGAGCAAAGGGCTAAGCTTAACTCTAGAGCCATGAAATGTACTTTTTGGGATATGGTGCTGATAATTTTAGATACAAACTTTGGGATCCTAAGAATAGAAAACTGATTCGAAGCAGAGATGTAGTTTTTAGGGAATATCAAACAGTTGAGGACTTTGGCAAGGAAGAAGTTCCTCAAACTAAATCTCAGGAAACCTTGGAAAAAATAAAAGATCCTTCAACCTAGGATGTGGTGTCTGATGATATTTCTAATGAGTTTATTAATGATGTTGGACAGGAAAATGAAGATTCTGATCAAGGACAGCCAACTAATGTGAAGAGATCAGCTTGTGAACTAGTTCCATCAACAAGATATCCATCATCAGAATATGTGACAATTACTGAATGTGGAGAACCAAAAAATTTTAGTGAGGTCAAAGCTTATGTAAAAAAGGAAAAGTGGTTGAAGGCAATGCAAGATGAGATGAAATCTTTGCATGATAATCACACCTATGAGTTGGTAGATCTTCCTCAAGGGAAGAGAGTATTGATGAACAAATGGGTCTACAAGATCAAATATGAAGAAAATAACACACAACCAAGGTACAAGTCAAGGTTGGTGGTGAAGGGCTTCAGACAGAAAAAAGGTATTGATTTCGATGAAATTTTTTCTCCTACTGTTAAAATATCTTCTATTAGAATTATTTTGGCTTTGGCTGCAAGTTTAGATTTGAAAGTTGAACAATTAGATATGAAAGCGGCATTTCTTTACGGTGATCTTGAGGAGACCATATACATGGAGCAACCAAAGGGTTTTAAAGTCAGAGGAAAAGAACAGATGGTATGCAGACTAAAAAGAGTTTGTATGGTTTGAAGCAAGCTCCGAGACAGCGGGATAAAAATTTTGATTCTTTTATGGAAAAAAATGGGTACAAGAAATCTATGTATGATCATTGTGTGTTCATCAAGAGGTTTGATGATAGTGACTTTGTTATTCTGTTGTTTTATGTGGATGCCATGTTAATTGTAGGACACGATGGAGCCAAGATTGCAAGTTTAAAAGAACTTGAACAAATCCTTTGCAATGAAGGGTTTGAGACTAGCAAAGTAAATCTTGGGAATGTCCATTCGGCGTGACAGGGGAGCTAGAAAGCTTTGGGTGTCACAGCAAAAGTACATAGAAAAGGTACTTGAAAAATTCAACATGAAAGATGCAAAGCCGGTTGGAGTTCAACTTGGGGGTCACTTCAAGTTGAAGAAAAGTGACTTAAGTGAAATAGAAATGAAGGAAATGAGAAAGGTTCCTTATGCTTCTGCAGTTTGTAGTTTGATGTATGCTATGGTTTGTACAAGGCCTGATATAGCATATGCAGTTGGAATGGTTAGCAGACATTTAGCAAATCTAAGCAAAGAACATTGACAAGCAGTTAAATGGATAATGAGGTACTTGAGAGGTACGTCCAAAATGTGTTTGTGTTTTGGAAGTGATAAACCTTTATTGATGGGCTACACCGATGCAGACATAGCAGGTGACTTGGAAACAAGAAGGTTAATATTTGGGTTTGTTGTTAATTTTGCTAATAGGGTTGTGTCATAGCAGTGTAGGTTACAAAAGTGTGTTGCATTATCCACAACTGAAGCAGAATTTATTGTTGCTACAGAGGCTTGCAAGGAGATGCTATGGACTAAGAGATTTTGAATGAAATTGGCATTGAACAGGAGAGATACATTGTACACTGTGATAGCCAGAGTGCAATTCACTTGAGTAAGAATTCAAGTTTTCATTAAAGGAGCAAGCACATTGATGTGAAATATCACTGGATAAGAGATGTGTTGGACAAGTAAATCTTTTGGGCTAATAAAAATTCATACGGAAATGAATGTTTCAAATATGATGACTAAAGTTGTGTCAAAGGAGAAACATGTTTATTGCAGGAATGGAGCAGGCATGGATGGAGCTTCCCATGCTAGCTAGATGTATTTCATAGAGTCGGGAAGGGGAGGTTTGTTGGGTTGTTCCTCCTCCATAAATACATGAACTTACAACCCTATTTTGGGCAAAAACTAAGATTTTCCAAATTTGGTTAGTTGAAAGGAATAAAAACAACGTACAATACTTTTTTTCTTTAGTTTTTGGTTTTTGGGTTTTGGAGAAAAACCGTTGTTGTAAAGAGAGAAAGAAAATTATGTGGATTGAAGAAAGGTGAATGCTTTGTTGAGATTGGCTTGCAATCGTCAATGGTAACTTAGCCAAGTTCTTAATCTGTAATATTCTTCCTTTATTGTCTTCTACGACTTTATACCAATTTTGTAGAAAATACAGTAAATTAGTATTAGGGAGTTTGTTCTCCTGTGGATCTATTCTGTATCAAAATTGTGATATAATGAATTTGATCTGACTGTTTGCCCCATGGTTTTTTCCCCAAATTTGAGGTTTTCCACGTAAAATTATCTTGATCGTCTCTCTCTATTTGCTTGGTACTTTTCATCCTTATGTGTTGAAATAGGGGATTTGTATTTGGTTTGTTTGGTTAATCCCAACAAACATCTGATCAAGACCTCAATGGCGATGTTTGTTTTATAAATTTTCTCCACCTTAAAAAATATTCTTTAATCTTAAAATGTGGACAAAAGTGGAGTGGAAAAAAATGGGGCGGAGAAAATTTTCTCTACATTTGTGTATGGTTTGGTAAAGTACTCCAATATATGAAATGACCAAGAGTCGTCAAGAACCAAACTTGCATACTTGCAACAGATTTTGCCAAGATACAGGACCAACTAAACGTAAATTAAACAAAGTGCTCTATCCTCGATTTGGGAAAATGGAATTGATTAATTTTAATTTGATATCCTTTTTTTACATTGGTTGTGTTGAGTAATTAAATCTTGTAATTAAAACCCGCCACTAATTTTATATAACTATTGCCCAACTTGTACTTAGATTAACAAAAATTAAACCAAATTTATATAGCTCATCCTATGCTGATCAAAACATTATAACATAGAGAAGTAAAATATAGTAGAGATCAAGAGGGAAAATGGTATGGTGGGTAGGTTCAGCTATGAAACTTCTGGAAGTTAGTCAGTGCTAAGTGATGAGAGGGGTATTCTTATAATTGTAAATGCAATTGTACTGATTGAGAATACTGCTATACAAATTGTGTTTGTTCTTCTTCCCGTCTTTTAGGAAGAACCCCAAGAAAATAGAACATCCCCATGTTCTATCTGCTATTACCCCAACCCTAAGCTCGCCATCTTCCCAACTAGGGCTCAACACCTAAATGGCTCCGACGAAGCAGCATGGTCGGCAGAACAAGGATAAAGATCCTCTCATCAACGCAATGGAAGATGATCATCCCAGGAAATGAGACAAATTTCAAGGTAAAAATTGTCATGTCTTTTCTTATTGCAACTCAAAGAGGACTTACAAAAATACCACAGGATAAGATATTGCAAAATGCTTATTGGCATGGCATTTTATTCTAATATTCTAAGAGCAACATACGTTTATTAAAGAACAAAAGAACATCAAGACAATAAATAGAAATAGGTGCAAGTTGCTCCTTTGCAATCTTTGTCTCCAATTTTCTCAAACATAACTTGCCCAAGCAAAAAATCAATAACGGATTGAATAGGCGCCTCGAATCCTGGCCTTGTAGGAATCATCAACATCATGATCACCATCTTGTTCATCATGATCACCATCATTATCACCGCTATTCTTGGGGGGTTTTTCGGGGTCATCGGAACACTCCCCCACTCTAGTACATCGCCTACGATACTTATTAGCGGGGTTATCACCCTTGCAATTGTTCCTGCTCTCCCCACTACAAGGAATTCCACCCCTCTTCATTGCCCCATTGCTGATGGAGCTTTCTATTTCCTCAATATTAGCATTAACACCTCTGAGGGCGACCAAGTCCAGGACGAGGAGGAGACAAAGAGCCATGCATTTGAAGCCAGCCATGGCCGAATAACTTTTGAACTTCGTGAATGTAAATCCCCACAAGTTGCATGATCAAGTGCTGTGCATTTTAATTTATAGGAGGGAAAGGAAGTAAATTTAGGGCAATATAGGTGTTAGTTTGACGTTCACACATACTGCCTGCTAATCTTAGGGTTTTGAACAAGCGGGTCAAATTGCCTGCTGTGAACAGCTTGGTAATCAAAAGCTTACTTAGGGTGACACTAACTTTAGCATCTTATTACAGGTGGGAATCTATGGTCAATTGTGTGAACAGCTTAATTCCAGCTAGGACTAGGCATTGGCATGCATCGGACCCGGTCATGACCGCGAACTGACTGTGTTAAATAAAATAAAATTTTAAATTTTAAAAAAATTAAAAAAATCTCACTATGGGTTGCACGACCAGCTCCGATGAGACACCGGTAAAAGCACCAATGGACGGTCTCCTAGGCTCCGGCAACGGCGCCGAGTGGTCAAGTTAGGGATGCCCATGTAATTTTTGATTTACTTGGTTGATTAATAGTTTAACATATTATTAGTTTATTTGACTGGCAAAATTTTGTAATTATTTTGTAAAATTTTTCATCAGTTTTATTAGGTCAATATTTCAATGGTTTGTTGAATTACAAAATTATTTGGTTAATTTCATTAATTATTTGAGAGAATCAATTCTAATTGATTTACTTGATGCACATGTCACTCTTTTGAATCATGAATTTGATGACTGCTTGATTTGTTGAATTACTAATGGTTACTATTCAATTTGATTAACTTGACCACAATTTAATTTCATTAATTTGATTTACATTTACTAATGACTGGCATGCAGAATTATTGGCGAAATAGTCTATTGGCCATGATCAGATGTTGAGTAACAACCCTTTCTTTTAAAAAAATAATGTTGGGTACGCTTACAATTATTAGTAGTTTCTTTAATCACCGGTGGTATTGAAGTATGGTAATCAATTAAATATGTGTAATGAGCAAAAATGATTCACTAAAATTGGTGACATACTTATTGACTCCAAAATATTTAAAATAATATATTATAGTAAGAAAAATTTTAATTTGGGTATTGTTCAATCAAAAAAGAAAAAAGAAAAAAAGCATCTGCATTTGGTCTATTTTTCTTTATTCATAATTGATCGGTCAAATTTGGTTAGTCAGGCTTTCGATGCCAATTGGACTTAGTCAATAGGTCCACAATCCCCCTATAATCCTACCCATAATTTTAAAACTCACTTTTTATTCTAAGTTTTTTGAAATTGACTTCATTTTATGGCTTCTCAAGTTACTTCCTATTGAGAGATTTTATAATTTATTCTCTAAATTAATTGATAAAAGTCATTAAAATATTTTTTTGTTTAAGAAAACCAGTATTTTAATAAAATATAAATTATATTATTCTTCCAAACTATGTAATCGAACCCAAGTGATCGTGCCCCCTAGTCGAGCCCATACCTTATGTAAAACCACGAAATAATAATAAAAAAATAATAATAATTTCCTCTTGAACAGGGTAGGTTGTATTGCTAGAGATTTTTATTAAGATTTAGTGGATATTTTAGATAGAGGTTTGAGTGAGATTTTTTAGGGATCAAATTTTTTATAGACTATAAGAGATTTTATAGTTGTGTAGATCACCCTCAATCACTAAATAGAGAGAATCGTGGGAAGGGTTTGGACAAGTGTCCGCCTCTTCTTTTCCATCTCATCAATTCTCTCTTCATTTTCTTCTTCTTCCTCCATGTTTCTTTATTTATTTTCCTCCTTGTTTGTTTCTTTATCATGTTGCATATCACTTTGTTAGTTGTTTCTGGTCTTGTTCTTTTTGAATTTTAATTATTAGTTGAGATCGTTGTTTTTTTTAAGATTTCATGTTTTCTTTTAACGTTTCTTGAGTTTGAGTATACACACTTTATCTACACAGTGTTATTAATTATTTTTGTATGATTTCATGCGTTGATTTGCTTGGAAGGGCGTTGGTTAGATGCGTTAATTCATGATTCATGTTGTATGTAAATTAATATTGGTATTATATTGAATATTTACTACGGTAATCTCATTTCATTTATTACATTTATATTTCATAAATTGGTAATATCTAATTATAATGTAATTAATTATTACTCCCCATCATTTTGGCTTGTTGACCTTTAGATCTTTATGCAAATGATAAAAATTAAAAATAAATCAACAAACTAATTTGTATGGTTTGGTTTGTGCTTTTCTATGTGCCAGTAGGTTAATATGAGTACATACGAAAGAAAATTATGTTAGGTGCATGCCCAATTAAATAAGATGGTAATGACATTATATTACTTGTTACATGTTTTAGATGCAACTAATCCAGGTTTGCTATTAATTAACCAGTTAATATTTCTCTTCTTGATTTTAGACTATGTAAATCATTAAGACAAGAGGTTTATTTGGAAATAATATAATAATAGATTAAATATAATGTCTCATACAGTGTATAGTTTAAATTAAGTTTAAATGTATTGTTGTGATATTAGTTGCTCCATTATATTATAAATATAGTACAACTTTTATATGAGTATCAAACTTTTAATATTTTATTTAATAAATAAGGCATTAGTTATGTGTGATGTTAATTTATCAACTTATAATTATTCTTTGATATGAGAATGATAAATTAATTTTAGTAAATGTATAAATTATTGTAATATTAGAGTTTATACATGTGACACATTAATTTTGGTTCACCTAAGAACTGGATCCAAAATGTCATGATCGAGTCGAGTCGTGTCTAATGCAGCTGGTCTATAAGACTCGATCAATAATATAAATTGAAGTAACCCACTTGGCGTCAAGAGAATGAAAGATGTCACTAAATATGCGTAAAAAACACATCAAATATAAGTAAAAGTGTAAAATTAAATAACTATGTTGAGCTCAAATGTCTATAGTGTTTATCTGTCCTCCCACCTAAGCTAATTCAGAATCATGAAACCTACATATATAATAAAAAAAATGTCACTAACGAGTGTTACAGATCCAAAAATAACTAATAGTCAAACTGACACAGGAAAACTAACCTTCCTCTTAAATAAAAATATTTATATACTCCTTCACAGAATCTCTCATAATGGCATTAATTAGGAGTCGTCGACCTTGTGCGACTTCGTCCCTTTCTTACTCATCGCATACTTCGTCAACTTTAAAAATTATCCCTTGCGTGGGAACATCAATTTCTTTTCTTTCAGCCCTTCTACATCCTTTGCATCATTCTTTACCCTTAGTATAGAGGCCAAATACTCTCAGGCATGCGCCTTCAGTACCCTTTGAAACCGCAAGTCTAGACATATGCTGCATTACTCTACCCATAAACCTCCATACTTCTCCGAGTTTGAGGAACTCAAAGGTGGAGTTGTCAAGATCCCTCACGAATGGAACGTACGCTCACCAAATCCAAAGTCCACTTTGACTAACACACACCCTACCCCAAGACGCGGTTATCAATTTTTCCTTGTCTCACATCTGATTGAAAACTCGAAAAATTACATGTACATAGGCCTAGGTGGGGATTATAATATAATAAGTCTGAAGGCATCATGATCTGCATCTGAGTTTTCGAAAGCAAACCCGAGGGATCTCATCCTCATAGGTTATTAATCAAGAAATTTCGTGCGACTAGATGGCTTGTATGGAGTGGGATACAATAAATCCACCACTCTACACGTCTGCTTACTTGTTAAAATAAAACATAATAGAGTATAAAAGTAAAACCAGAAGCGAATCCTAAACGGCCCTGTGGTCCAAGCTCCAAGCATGACATCTCCTCTATGGCAAACTCAAACTTCAAAACCTATATCGAAACCCACTACTAAGTAAAATACTGACATCTCTATATGATGCAAGCTCGTAATATATGCTCACATCATCAATATATCCTAATAAAGAAGACTCCTAAATAAACCGAAAACAAACATTCAACACACAAATCAAGACATACTAAAGAAATAACTAATAATAAATAATACATAAATAAATACATATACCCATGAATAAATATATAAATAACAAATAAATGAAAATAATAATACTCTAGTCATAAAATAATTATATCATTATATTATATAAGTACATGGCTAAGCACGAGTAATATCTCATATACTCGTATTAGTAAACATATAAATAGATTAATAAATACAAAATCATTCAATAAATTAATAAATAAATAATTAGTTAATATTAGTTAATCATGAATTATAATAATATCATAGTTATCCAATACAAAATACATGATTAAATACAAATAAATAATAACAAATATGCAATGAACAAATAGATAAATAAATAAATAAAATTTAATAAATATGAATGAGATTAATATTAATAAGTAAATATATCAATACTAATAATAAACGCTCACATAAGCAATCATCATATACGACAAGCATATAAATAAAAGAAATAAACAATAATGAATAAATAAATAAAAAACACTCATAACATCAAAATATACTACATAATGTGAATATACATCTAAATTAATGTAGGGATTCTCAAATTATCAAAAACGGTCGAAAAACGGTTGAAATTGGGCTAAAAATGGTGAACCAAGTCAACTCGGGCGAGTCGACCGAGTCGAGCTGAGTTGACTTAGTCAAGTCAAGAAACAATGCCGGTTGGGCTGGACTCGGTTGTTGGATGTGGACACAGACTCAGGAATGACCACGGAACAGGAAAGGGTGAACAGGACTCAGGCAAGCGGACGTGGAAGCGAGCAAACGGACGCGAACGTGGGTAAGCGGGTCTGACTTGGCGAGCAGTGGCCATCACCAAAAAATGCTAACAACACTGCAAGTGGGGTTTGCCGCTGGTTGAGATTGATGGCCCTAACAATGAGGATCATGGGGGTGTTGGGGATCAGTGGAGTCAGGCCGCTGGTTGGCCGTAAAATTGACAAAAAGGGGGAATCGTCGTCGAGTGTGGTAGCATCGCCAATGGCAATTACAACTACAACGTTGGTCATGGGTGGTCACAAAATGTCGACCTCAACAAGATGAACCTAGCTGGGTAATTGAATTGGCCAAAAGTGGGTTGCCGGCACAATAAAATGGCTTAAAAGGCAGCAGTTGCAACAGAAACCGGTTGTAAAAACGTTGTTGCCGACAACTACTACAGCGGCGCCAGTGATGGTGAGGGGTATGGATCGATAACTAACCGCAAGGCGGTCATGGCGGTGTCAGTCTGGTGGCCGGGGGCAAGCTGGAGACTCGCCGGTAGTGAGCCAAAGTGGTGGCAGTGCTAGTGTGTAAATCATCAAAATTATAGGAAATATCTTGAAAATAACATGGTGAAGCTAGGGCAAACATAGACGGTTCTGATCTTGCCACATTACACGATCTGAGTGTCCGACAACTCGTGACCTAGTGGGGCCTACCTATGTATATATGTAATATACATATAGATAGAAAGCTCGGATCGAGACCGTCCAAAGTCAAAACTGACTCAAGTCCTAAAAGTGACTTTATAGGCGGGAATAGAGGCAAAAAAGCTAAGTGGGCTTCGATCAACTTAATCAGGTAAAACGTATGACTCAATCAAATTGAGCCCACATAAGCAAAATTCGATAATCCAAAATCCCTATAATATATACAAATAAGATACCCTAAAAATCTCAAATGGATACTTAACATTACAATGGCCTAAATCTAATCTTACAACTTTGGATAACCCATAAAAATTATTTATATACTTCGTATATACACTGATAACGCATGCTATATTGTAGCCTGACTGAAACATAGCCAACATAATATACTCATACGACCATCTGGCCCCCACACTCATAGTTTGAAAACTAATTTGGCTTAAACTCGCTCAATCCAACTCGAGACTAAAGTTGGGTTTTACATTACATATATAAACTATAAAGTAAAATTTTCTAAGGTTTGATATTTTTTAACTAAAATATTGACTAAATTTAACCTTTACTTCTTATGGTTTCAACTTTGATGTATGCAGCTAGGGATATAAAAAACAGCCACATTATTAATAAAGAGACTTCTTGTTGGTTTCAACGTTTAAGTAAACCAATATTTTAATAAAATATAAATTATATATTAATGTAAAAAAGAACAATATATTCTGATTTTATAATTGATTATCCAAATTAATTAATAAAAGTTATTAAAATATTTTTTTGTTTTTAAGTAACCAATATTTTATATATAAATGTCAAAAAGAGCAATATATTCCAATTTTATTTATTTGTTAAATTGAAAAAAATTACATTGATTCTGATGAAGTCCTAAGTCTAAATTTTTAATATAACATTCCAAATTCTTGATAGTAAACCCCCTTAAAGAATTTGCATGAAAATTAATTAATTAATTATATGTATTAGTTAATTATAGGAAGATAAAAGCAACTTTTATGGTACTTTTGTTGACAATTGTAAATCAATATTATAATGTTGGTAATTAATTTGTTGTCTACTCTCAACTAATTTACTTTTAGATATAACATAAAAACTAATGTTTTTATATAGACAAATATGAAAAGTGATTAGCTAGAATATTAGAGTTTCTCTCTTTATATATATATGAACCAGAAAATAAAAATTGATAAGGTTAGATTTTTTTTAATTAAGCTGTTGACTAAATTTAACCTTGTAGTTTCAATTTTGATCTACGCAGGTAGGGATATGGAAAGCAGTTAAATTAATAAAGAGTTTCCTTGCAATTTACATAGGAGACCATCATAACAAAGTCCAAAGGGAATTGCATGTCCTCACAAGCACAAGTACAAAACGGATGAAAATAAAAAAGAAACTCTCAACAGTTTGTAGCAAATTATGGTTCTTTTATGACATGAAGACTAATCTCTGGCCTTGAAGGGGATGGCTCTGATCACAATCTGGTGATAGATGGCAGCAAGAGCAGCTCCAATGAAAGGCCCCACCCAGAACACCCACTGTAAATTAAAAGGAAAACAAGGGAAAAAAATTAGTTTGCATGTTATTAAATCAGATGGTAGAAGTGAAGTTGTTTATTTTACCATGTCATCCCATGCTTTGTCATTGTTGTAGATGACAGCAGCTCCAAGAGACCTGGCAGGGTTGATGCCAGTGCCAGTAATGGGAATGGTAGCAAGGTGGACAAGGAATACAGCAAATCCAATAGGAAGTGGAGCAAGGATCTGCATCAAAGTAAATTACAGAATGTTCAAGTTAGAAGCAAAAGTTTTTAAAAAAAATGGAATCAACAGACAAAATTAGCTTGAATTCATGAGCTAACAAAGTATGCTGTGGCCAACGGTACAGTGAGACATTTTGTCGAAGAATAATAATGGAGATGCAGATTCTCCCCACAAGAGAGGATAAATCAATGTTGAAATGAACAGAAACACAAAATGCTCACGTAACTTTTAGGTAAGAACACCACCTAATCAGAACAGAGAATTTCTTATTTGAAGGTGCTTATCTAAATTGATTTAGGCCGTGTCTTGAAGCAATGCTACCTTTAAAGCCAAGATATGAAAGGACAATACTTGTTTGCAATGCATAGAAATATTAGTGTATGTATGACTTCTAGCTAGTTTTTGTGGATGAAAATTGAGGCCCAGAAACCAAAAACTGGCAAGACAGGAACTAAAGGAAGACAAGTGGTCCCCTCCATGAGTTGGCAAAACATAATTGATCTTGAAAAAGAAAGTGGATCATGGATTGAAAAAAAAAAGGATATTGCTTTCCAAGATGACAACATCTTCCACTCCCAAATTTCAATGAAAAGATAAAGATAGATTATGCCCATATCAATTCACTCGGCAGTAACATCTACAGGGAGATGGAGTCCTTCTAAGCTTGAAGCCTCCAAAGATAGATGACAAACAAGCAAGCTTCTGCAGCATTTTGGGGTTGAGAAACTAACATCACGGACCATAACAATTGCACAAATTCTGCATACTCTAGAATTTAGGTTATAAGAGAATCAAATAAATCCACCAAGCAAGAGACCAAAGGTTCAATTCTGTTATAAACATATTTCATAGGCAAGACCACGAATCCAAGAATGCAAAAGCTAAGATTATGAAACATGCGTGGGTAAGAGAGGCAAAAGAAATACTCACAGGAACATGGGAGTCTCTGGCGTTTCTCTTGGCATCGGTGGCAGAGAAGACAGTGTACACAAGGACAAAGGTGCCAACAATCTCCGCACCAAGGCCATCTCCCTTCGTGTAGCCATGGGCAACTATGTTAGCACCACCACCATTTCTCTGGTAGGGGCCCACCTGGAAGCCTTTCACCACACCAGCACCACAGATGGCACCCAGACACTGCATCACCATGTAGAAGATGGCCCTAGTCAGGGACAGCTTCCTTGCCAGGAAGAGGCCAAAGGTCACCGCAGGGTTAATATGCCCACCTGAATGTTATACCATCAAATTGTGTTTACCCAGGGTTGAGAATTACCAATTACTTATCTCTTATCAAATATTCAAGATATCATCATGCAAAGATTTTAAATTTAAAAAATAGTTCAAGAGGAAATGATGAGATTCATAGAACTTAACATGAAAAAAATTCAAATCAAACATTTTATCATCATCGGAAAAGCAGGAGCAAGAGAGAAAATGCAAAAAGATGCACACTATGAGAAGCTTTGACAAGTAAAACTTCCAAACTAATCAAGAGGACCAGAAGAATAGCAAAAACCCACACCAGAAATAACAACATGGAAGAAACAAATCCCATCTTAACTTTCTGCCAACATAACCACAGATGTGGAAAAAAATGACTAAAACTCCAGATTTATCCGCAGTTGCATTTCTGAATCAATTAAAAAACAAAAAAACGAAAAAACAGGAACAGGAGGAGCACACGTACACAACCTGCTATATGAGAAAAATCAAAACAAACAAAACAGCAGATGA
Source organism: Piper betle (assembly GCA_033002965.1). Taxonomy (NCBI): domain Eukaryota; kingdom Viridiplantae; phylum Streptophyta; class Magnoliopsida; order Piperales; family Piperaceae; genus Piper; species Piper betle. The sequence goes on along the minus strand of JAURVB010002727.1, from coordinate 8,927 downwards.
GATTTTTCTAACAGATGACTTCAGCACCTCAGATGCACTGAAAAAATTACGGAAGAACATCCATCAAGCAGTTGAACAAACATCAACACCAACAGGCTCAAGAAATATGTAGTTTTGGCATGACAAAGAAAAAAAAGATATAAGCATGAAAGATAGCAAAACAAATCACCGGGAAGAAGATAAAAGCAAACAGAGTTATAATATGTACCATATTCTTCATACAGAAGACCATTTTTAATCAGAATAAAAGGAGGAAACACAAAACATCAAACACTCGCATGTAACTGTAACAAAGGAAATGAAAAAAAGGAAGATAAACATAAAATAAATAAATAAATGAGGTGGGAAGAAACAAGCTAACCTGAGATACCAGCAGTGCAGTAGACCAAGGCAAAGATCATACCCCCGAAGGCCCAGGCAATCCCCTGAACACCCACACTAGCACACTTGTTGTCAGTTCTCTTCACACCCATAACTGTGAGGATGGTGATGTAGAGGAAGAGGAAGGTGGCTATGAACTCTGCAATCCCAGCCCTCCAGAAAGACCATGACCTGAGCTCCCCAGGTTCAAACAGTGGAGCTGGGGGTGGCTCCTTGTAGCCCTTGTCCTGTGTCTGTGCAGAGGTGCCTATGGGCTGTCTCTCTGAGAACTTGTTGGCTCCAACTCTAACATCCTCCTCCTTGCCTTCCATCTCTCCCACAACCTCAACAAGAACCTCTCCTTTTCCTTTTTTTCTTCTTCTACTCTGGGAAAGACCCAACAAGTGCCAACGCTTGTGAGAGTGGTAGAAGATGGAGTGGGGTGGTAGGTTATATAGAAAGAGGAGAAGAAGATACCAGAGACAACTGGGTAAGCTTTTTCAGATTATAAAAACTTCTTCTTCTTTTTATGTTAAATCTCTGTTGTCACTACAGTTCCTGTTCATTCACCTCATCCTTTTTTTTCCATCCCGTTTTTTATAACAAATTTTAAGAAATAAAATAAGTGTAGCTTGATTTCTTTGTTAAAATCATTTGAGTAAGATAAGTGAGTTTTTTTACGGGGCAAATTCTAATCATTAATTCTTTCATTTAGGCTTTATTTGGTTAGCATGAAAAATAGCATAAATACAAAAAAATTATATAAAATAAAAATATTATGAGACAAAATGATATAAAATTTTAAAACTTTTTATATGTTTAAATATTAAAAAATAAAATAAAAATAAAATATTTTTTATTCTATATAAAAAAATATTATTTTGTAAATTTTATGTAAACTTAATTTGACTAAAATTAAAAACATCTAAACACTAAAAAGCTTTTAACCTTTTATATTTTTTGTACAATTTTAAGTCAGTCAAATAAACCTTTAATATTTTATTAAAATGATATCTTTTAACTGCAAGGGATTTGCGGTAATAAATATCACGTACTTATATAATTAATTGAAATCTCTTTAATTAAAAAAATTAACTTAATTATTACACTTAAATTTTAAAATACCCCCAAATAAAATTTTTGAATTAATTAAATAAACGCTACAGCTAGTTTACTACAACTAAGTGCTCCGTTACATCCCGAGCCCTTTTGAAGGAGGCATAAAGCGGCCAAAGTGGTTGTTGCTTTGGATGAAAAGGGGAACAAAGGGCAGAAGAGAGAGCAACACTTGTTCACGGTTCTACTGCAACACTGTTGATCTCCTGAAACGGGGATGGTTGGGGAAGACGTTGACTTGACAGGGACGGGAAGGTGGGGATGCTCTTCTATTTACATGCTTTGCTTGCTTCTTTGTTTTTCTGGTTTGAATGTAAAATCACATCAATAAAATAAATGTTTTCATGTCAAAGTTGTATTTTCATTTCTTAAAATTTTTACTATATTAATGTCCATGATTATAATGGCAAATATCCCAGCTCAAACCTTTTTACCTTAAGAAGTAACTATTATGTTATCTTTGAAAATAAAAATAAAATTTCATTCATGTCAAAAAATTACCCTTTTAAGTTTTCTTTCTTAGCTTTTTTACAAAAAATAAAGGAAAAAAACAACAGTGTAATGACATAATTGGACCCTGGCTAGATGCAACTCTTTTTTCCTTCCACATGCTTTTAAGAGAAGCAAAGTTTTTCAAATCATGACTGTAGACCCAAAAAAAAATACAAATAATGTGTGATTTCCCATCAAAACGGTGAATAATCAAACACGACTAAATAATCGTTCATTTTTTTCCAAATGATAAGATCATAGCCTTTTGTCAACTTAGGTGGATTTCTTCTTCTTCTTTTCATTTGATAATTTATGTAGAATGCTGCCCTTCTAATAATGTTTGATCATGATGATGCTACTAGCTAAGTTTTTCTTTCAAAGTAAATACATATAGATGGTTTTATTTCCTACATGACAAATTTACCCTTCACTGTTAATTAAAAACTTGGTCAATTTTATTCCCTACTATGGGTAGTATGGTCTTTGGAAACCATTAATGCTTCCGTGGGTTTGTCAAAGAAAGGGCGGACAAAAGAGTAATCGGACAAAAATGACCGAGTACGGATTGACCCAATTGTTGGTGACCGTTACGACAGTGACAGCCGCTCGCCGTCGGCTGCATGTGAGGGCCACCGACTAAATGTGAGCTCCACCAGTCATACGCTGGACACCTGTCAAACGGCTAGTAGAACGTTTTTGTCAAAAAGGGGAAACAATAAAATAATAACGTAGATTATCGAGATTAAATCATTATTTTTTGGATTTGTTGTGAGCACAAATGTATAAGTTAATTTATAGTTGAGTAGTGCTATGTACACTTTTAAAATCTAATTTTTTCAACAAAAAACGTTAGTTCTTTTCAAATCTTCGGAATTATGATATTTAATGGTTATTATATAGACATAACGTGAGTCTTCCACGTGACAGTTAAAAAATATGAAGACTATTTTTTATATAAATAAATATATATTTATCTCCTGTTGTTAAAAAAATCTGACAAATAATACCACCTTCAATTAAAACAAAAATTCAAATTTTTAAAATAAATGACTTTTTTTCGTTAATTGATTGGTTAAGACAATTGATTGGTATATCTGATGTAAATTTTATACCACCAAGACAAGTGGGATGGTGGTGGTTGAGTAAGGGGAAGAAGTGATGTGTATATTCATCATAGGTTAAGGCACTGGGTGAATAAATTAACTATGGAAGCTGGTTAGTTGGATGATTCTTTTTTGTTCTTGTGCGATCAATTATTTGAGCAGGAGGAATATTACATGATAACCATGATTTTTGTTTAATCTCACTTCTTTGATTATATAATTGCTTCCATTATGGGTGGTGGTTTAGTCTATAATTGCTGAGACCCATTTCTTGTGAATAACAATAGCAGCCGCATTGTGTTGCTATATATTTTATCATAAATCCTCAAGACGAAAATTCAAACTAACATATAATTTAATTTTATTCCAAGCTTATATTTTTAAATTTTAGATAGAGGCAAAAAATGCATTAATAAATACATAATTGACCCAAATATAAATAAATTCTTATTAAAAGGAAAAAATGATAATTTTTCACCGGTTTTTCTTTTTCAGAGTGTGGGACCGATGTGGCAAAAATATTTTAAAAAGCACAAAGAAAGGACATTTCACGGCAAACATGTTATTAAATTAAACAATATAAGTATTTGCCAAAATATTACTTCAATTTTTTTCAATAATCTGAACCCAAAATGAGAAAAATTATAATACGATCAAGTTGAGATTGGGCCCACCGAACCTTAAATAAATAAAATAAAATAAAATAAACAATGGGGGCAAATGATAGGCGAGACAACTCACTTCCCGGTTCCCACATGGGCCGGTGGGCTGACAGCGAATTCGTGAAAGTGACCGGGCTTAGTGCGCTATGGGCCCATCTAAAAATAGGTGCCGACTCGGCCACCTAACACGCAGATCGGCTGACACGTGTGAAGTGTAGATCACGGTTAGGTTGCCACGTTTTTTTAATAATGGAAACATCTAGAAAATTATTTTAGTATTTATTTAATAATTTAAGAAGGACAATAATAACACGAGAAAAATATGAAGGGAAAATACAGGGAAGAGGTTGATGGATGGAGTAGGCTGGGCCGTGTTTGAACAAACGAGGAAGTGATCTGTTTATGTTAATGGCTTGGATACTTTCCGATATAGAAATTTATATCAAATATCTGCTAATCGAATCACTACAAATTAAATTTATAACGCCCCACCCCCAACCCCCAAAGCATGCAAACGGCTCATCGATTTCGCTCCATTTCTTTCGAATTAAAGTTTGACTCTTGGATAGACTCTTGATATATAAAAATGCATTAATTGGATATAATAATTTATATATATATATATATATATTTATATAAAATATAAAAAATAATAAATATAATTATATGATAACAATAATTTTATATAATAATATAATAATTAATTTTATTTTAAATTATACATATAAGTATCCTAAACATGGTCCACCGTTCTGCAAAAATTACCCTCATTTTCTTAATGAAGACTCTCCGGATAAACCTACTTTTAAAAATTTGAGTCCTTACATCCAAAAACCACTTTTCCATTGTCTTTACTATCTAGAACAAATACCTGATGTTTTAGAAAGAAGTGATCCTTTGAAGTCACAAAACAACATTTTCCACTCTCTCATTCATCAGTGTAACTTCAAGCAAAACCAGATTCTTTTATTATTGTGTCTTACAAGATATGTTATCCTGTGAATTTACTCATCGATATGCGGAGAAGATTTTGGGACTTCCTCGAAATATCCAGAAAACTATGAGACAAAAATTTCTTATAGTAAATTAATTATTAGCAAAGTTATGTCATTAGAAGAATATTGTCATCCCAATACTTTGAGAAAATTTTCTAATGTCAAACCTCCTTCAGGTATGTTTCCTACAGAGTGCAATTATTTGGATTATGTGGAAGGCTTTGATAAAGTGTTACTATATAAAAATCCTACATCACAACATTCTTGGTTTATTCGTTGTGATTTGGAAAAACCTGGTCTCATTCCAATGTGGTTTCATCGATGGTTAGGTAAATTTGGTCCAGTGTTTGAATATCTTCCTAAATACTATAAAGCTCAGTTTGAAAATTTTCACCAACTTATTCAAACTTCTTTTAGAAATCCGTTTTATTACTTTCTTTTATATTTCAGGATACCCTGGATTTTATCCTAGAATTTCTGCTTTCATACTCTGGATGATCAAGGGATTTTAATATCCACACTGGCTTACACTATTTATATTAGGTGGTAGGATAAGTTTACCCGTCAGTTATCAATCCCCACAAAAGATGTCTTGTTTAATAAGCCAGTTCTTCCCTTGACAGGTTCACCTCCAATGCTCCCACCAGCACTATCTCCTAACGTTTATTCATGGTTTTTACAGCTGAATGAAGATAATCCTGGTATAAATCAAGAGGAAGCAATGCGTGTAGCTCACATGCTCCATATGTATGGTGCAACTCCAAAAGTGAAAAGATCAATTGCCATAGAACCAGTTGGAAGTAATACCATTCTTGTCAAAGATAAGAATCAGTCCGAGAATATCCAGCCATCTTCACAATTCGCGCAATCCCCTTGGAGTATAAAAGATTTTCACTGTCAGCTCTGTGGACATAATGGTCACACAGCCCTACTCTGCCCTGAAGCACCTGATGCTGATTTTGATTTTGATCTTGGTCTCTGATGCTTTTGTTGTGGTCAATATGGCCATATTACTTTGAATCTGTCCGGCACGGAAAAATTCACCATCTCCTTTGCAAACACCCACCAGTGTTGCACGAATCGGCCGATTCCGTGCGGAATCGGCCGATTTAAATCGGATCGGCGTCGCGCCGATCCGATTTCGGGGCCGACTCGGTCGGCCCCGAATCGGGTCGTGAATCGGCCCGTTTCGGCCGATTCCGACCGATTTAACTCGGAATCGGAATCGGCCGATTTAAATCGGAATCGGTTTTTTATGAAATTACCAAAATACCCTAGGTATAATTTTTATTAAATTATTTAAGCATGGGTAAAATGGTAATTTGGATTTAAAAACCTAAATCATACCCTCCCCCGATTCCGCCGCCCGACTCCGACCTTCGCTCCGCCGCCCTCCGCCGCGCTTGCGCCGTCCTCCCTCGGCCGTCCTCCGTCCGACCAGGCCACCGCCGCCCGACTCCGACCTCAGCTCCGCCCTCCGCCACGATTCCGCCGCAGCGTTGCGACCGCCGCCCGAACTCGGGTTCCGCCGGCCGACGCGAGCGCCGCGATTCCGCCGCGAATCTGCCGTCCGACCGCCGCCTGTTCGTCCGACCGGGCTGCCGACATCCTCCGACATCGCCGCCGCGAGACTCGCCGCCGACCGGGCCGGCGGCGGCGGCGGGGGTAAAGAGTGGCATTCTCGTAATTAAAAGTTGACTCGAGTCTAACTCGAGTCAAAAATAATAATTAATTCTAAATAATTAAAAAAAATCTTAAAAAATATTTAAAAATATCATAAATTATAATACACAGAATAATATCAAAATAACATCAATATCCAATTTTAATATATTTATATTATAAATTGTCAAATTATTATATATGACCGATTAAATTAATTTGGACCGATTCAACAAAACCGATTCCTGGCCGATTCAGACCGATTCCGATTCCGATTCCGATTCACGGGAAAACCGATTCCGATTCCGATTCCGATTCATGCAACCATGACACCCACAAGGGTCATGAGCGAGGAATCCTCTACGAGAACTCCAAGAAGACAGTCTCCATGGAATACTGTTCATATTGTTGTGGAGCCCACTAATCCTGTAGAGCCCACAAGGAAGTCGCCAGACACTGTGCTCCCTGGTCCCACCAAGTCGGAACCGACTTCATAAATCAAGGTGGACCCCACTTTTAATAAGTTGTGGACCCCACGTCGCCGATTACCCAGGTTCCCAGTTGTCAATACTTTTCTATAAATAAGTTCTCTCCCTTCTTAAGGACGATCATCTTCTTTCGCCTCCAGCTTTTTCCTTCGTCTCTTTCATCTCGTCTGTCTTTAAGCACCTTCTTTCATCTGTCTTCCTTGTGAATTTTCCCATCGTGTATGTAAGTGTTTCTATGTTTATTAATTTCACTTTCAGTTTTCAGCGTCAAGTTTTCATCGTCCTTTCATTATAAACATCCTTTTCTTCTTTTCTTTACATCACGTCTCTTTATCTTTATCTTTGCGTCTACTTGATTCCTTACGTCTATCTCTTCGTCGTTGTGATCAGTTTATGATCCGATAAAAAAAGGTTTGTTTGTTTGATTTTGATTTCTACCGTGTAACAGTTTGTTTGGTTGACAGTGTCAGTAACTTTTTACGGTGTCTTTGTAAACATATACATCTGTATCTGTTTATATATTGTATATATATGTCTTGTATGTGTGTATTTACGTGAGTATGCACCACGAGTGATTGTAAGTGAGTGGTTGTGAAATACTGAAAATTTATAAAAGCTTCTAAATTTGGTAAATATGACTCTGAACTCTTGCCTCTGAGCTAGGCTAGCTTTAGGATTTTATGCAACGCCTCTGAGCAAGGCTATATATATATTTTACTTTCTGTCTTTACATTTCTGTTCAGTCTCAAAGCTAGACTGTTTTATTTCATTAAGTTTGTGGTTGCGGTTACGACTGATCTTCCACAACTTTATATTGTGCATATTTATTACTCTGTTTATATTAATTTTATGTGCATATTTATTACTCTGTTTATATTAATTTGATGTTTCATTGTGCATATTTATTACTGTTTAATAAAAATTAAGTTTTGAAGTTAAAGTTGAGTCTAACTTTTGATCCGCACGTCAGTTGATGGTATCAGAGCCACAATAGAATCCTAGAGCCATAACCAAAGCTAGGTGACGCAGTACCTCATTGTAAGTCGACGTAAGGCCGAGGTAGGCGAAGTCGCAGTTGTGAGGTGTTCTGCTACCAAATTCCTAGTGTCAGGTAGAATCTAGGAGCAAACTATGGCTTTTATCCAGCGATTGATTAAGAAATCAAAAGAGCTAGATAAAACTAAACTTACAGAACAAATAGTGTATAATAATATTAAACAAAGACTAAATAAATAGACTATCCCTATAATACAACCTACTACTGTATATTAAAAAGGCTTAATTTAGTTTAAGCAAGCGTACTTAATTAAAACATATAAAGATAGTATTAGTCTTCAGAACTTTACAAATAATATATTATTATTAAGTTTAAAAATATTAGAAGAACTAAGTACCGAATATAATTATATTCATTTAGGTTTAGTTCAAATAGCTGTTAAACCTTTAACTAGAAAAGGTTTAAACACTTCAATATTATTATGCCGAAGAGATAAAAGACATAACAAATTTCCTGATTCCTTATTAGGAATTATAGAATTTAGCCTTGGTACTGGACTAGTATACTTTAATTGTTATCCTAATTTCTCTATATCATTATCTGATCCTAATATTAAAGATTGTTTATGTTTAAATATGTAAACTCAAGGATATGATATGAAAGAAGGATCACAAAATGTATGTTTAATTTATCGTATATGCTTTAAAGCAATGACATCAGTAAATCCCAGGTCTAGATTTGTATCTAAAAAGGGAAATACTACTTTATTTCAAATCGATACAACAAAAGCAAATATAGAAATTCCTAAAACAATACAATGGAATGAAATAACATTACCAGAATCATGGAAATTAGAAAAAATAGTTCCACCAATAATAGAAACACGTACAGCTAAAACAATAATTGAGGAAACAAATGGAGATGTTAATATTATTTTTGGTAGAAATAGTACTAGTACGAAATATACTCCAACATATCATTAGAATCAAGCATCTAGTTCTAATATAGCTGGAATTATAATGTCAGATAATAAGATTCCACATGCATTATAT